>CM052350.1:17323197-17349849 GCA_028551395.1 Casuarina glauca
CATCATCCCAGGCAACAATCATTGCTTTCTTTTTGTTCTTGCTGTTTCTCTTCTTGATTGTCGGACAATCAATCTTGATATGTCCTGGTTTCCTGCATTCATAGCACACATTCTCCCTAGGTTCATTTAATTCTTTTCTCCTATTTTGCCCTATGTTTTTGTTTAAGCCTCTTCTAAGAAATTTTCTAAACCTTCTAGCTATAAGGGCTACTTCATCATTTTCTGACTCTTCTTCTTCAACCTTTTCAACTTCTACTTTAAGTGCAAGTGATCTTCTGTTTTCTTTTTCTTTCTCTCTTCTCATAAGTTGCATTTCATGAGTCTTAAGAGAACCTAGCAGATCATCTAAGGTCAACACCTCTAGATCATGAGCTTCTTCTATAGCCATCTTTTTAGGATCCCAACTTTCGGGTAGGGATACTAACATTTTTCTCACCATTTCCTCATTTGTATAGGTTTTTCCTAATAATTTCAGTTCAGAAATAATTTCAGTAAACCTACCAAACATATCACTAATAGTTTCAGAATCTTTCATAACAAATAGTTTATAGTCATGTGTAAGCATATTAACCTTAGAAGACTTTACCTTTTTAGTTCCTTCATAAATGACCTCTAATTTTGTTCCAAATTTCTTTACCAGTAGTGCAGGAGGACACTTTGTTAAACTCATGTGCTCTAAGACCACTATAGATCATATTCATGGACCTAGCATTTAACCCCATTACTTTAGCTTCATTTTTTGACCATTCATCAGTTTCGGGTAATGTAATACCCTTCTTGATTACTTTCCAAGCTTCTGGATCTTGGCCTATTATAAAGACTTGCATTAATTGTTTCCAATGCTTAAAATTTATGCCATCAAACAAGGGAGGTTTATTAAACCCCGTAACAACTAACCCTTCTTCAGAGGCCATAATGTGGATCTACCCTAGGATGTTAGTCCTTTCAATCAGAGAACCTGGCTCTAGATGCCAATTGTTGGGTTTTATGGCCTAACAAGAAGGGGGGGTGGAATTGTTATTGTATCGAAAACCCCTTTTCTTTCTAAAATCTAATAATAACTTTAACACCTTGTATAATAATATGCAATCAAATAGGAATATGTAATCAAGGAAAGAACAAGAAAGTAAACACCCAATTTACCACGGTGGTTCGGCACTCTATCTTAGAGTCCTACGTCCACCCTCTTCTCCTTCAATCAACTGATTGAAGTCCCCTTTACTTAATCTGATTAGGAGAACACGTTCTCCCTAATCCAACTAATCCCTTCTCAAGGGAATTACCACGTCCGAATACAAATAGTGATCAAAAGATCATATACAATAGCAAATCCCCAAATAATATGTGAATGTATGGGATATTGCTGATCAAAGGAGCTACTCAAACAAATATATCATGATACAAAGCTCCTAATACGAAATCCCTAAATTGGTGAAATTAGGGTTTCGGATTTTCCTCAAGATTTATATGCAGAGAATGTTTATAAGTGAAATCAGCACATAAATAATGTTACACAAGCTATAATTGATGATATTATCAAAGATTGAACCAAATAATCGAATATCACCGAGAGCTCATAAACCACGAAATGATGTATAATCTCGAATCAGATGGTAAGTAAGCAAAGCAGATTATCTTCACAAAGAAAAATACTTCAAATAGATGTTCCTCATCAATCGTCACCTTCACGAACACCTCTCCTTTAAGTAGAAGCAAATCTAGGGTTTTCTATTTGAGTCAAACCTGAACCATAGCCTTCTATCTGTTAGGAATAGTAGACTATCCATCAAATCAGCTTTATTTCACCCTTTTGATTAAAAATCCGACCGTTCTGACAACCCATCTCCTCCAGATTCATCCCGTTGAAGCTTCGGTGCTTGAGAGAGATGAAGGCAGCGTCGGGGTGAGAATGACGTGGCTAGGGCTTGACCCCTCAAGAGATAAGCATCTCTTATGTGCCCTTAAGTGAGACGACATCGTAGCCAGCAAGCGTATCAAGGAAGGTTCTGGTGTGATCAAGATGACACCGTAATGGAAACCTCTGATGATGATCAATGCGACACTGTAATGGAAACGGGATCATGCGGGCTGACGTGAACTTGGGCCGCACCTATGTAACAGCCACAGTCCAATCCAGTAACACTATATATTTAGCATGTATACTCGGTCCAATATCAATACATTTATAATGTATTGCATATATTGAATTTAAGCTCATATATTGTTCCTGCAATTTCACCAACTCAAGTATCATATTCCTAAAATATTAAAGTATACTTCATATTTCTTGAGGGAATATTTAAGTTAACAGTATATTTAAATAATCAACATTTATTTGAATATGTGTAACAAATACTTTAAAAGTGTATTTTATGAGAGGATGTAGGAACCCGGTTACTTTATAATATCATTAATTGATATTATAATTTGTACACCTTTTACTTCCTATAGTTTTGCTTTTTGCACATGTAGAAAAACATATTTTGAGAATTGATATTTTCAAGAAAATATTTTCAGTCACAACAAAACCCTATTTTCCAACATCATGGACCTAAGTTAAGACATTTAATAGATTAGGCCTTGATGTTAGGCTTTCCAATTCTTTCCATCAACAATAACTTAACTCGCTCATCTTTTTTTTTTTAACAACTAAAGCATCCTTCTATGCTTTCTAAATGTAAAAGAATCATTGCTTCAATGAGTATGTAAACAACTTGTTTACTTATTTTAGACTAAATGCAAATCAAATTCCCCTTTGAGAATTGTCTCTCAAATGAATTGATAGTATACTCTTATGCATTTGGTTCTCGTATGAAATTTTGGATTTTTAGCTATTCGTATTGTATTACTATTAAGTAAACACATACCATTTGACAATTGCAACAATGACATACCTTCCTATGTTGCCATTATTGTTGACCTATATTTAGCTTTTGTATAAATAGATAGATGGTTGGTTGTCTCTTGCTATACCATGAGATAGTAGTTAAGTCAAGATTTAACAAATATCTAGTTGTTGATATTTTATTGATTTGATCTTCTATCTAGTCAACAACACAATAGCAAGCCAATTTGCACTTACTCTTTTTATAAAGAAGCCTAAGATTAATTGTTTCATTAGTCCATTGTAATATTCTTTGTGCCATTAGCAAGTGAGGTCTTTTAGAATTGTGAACAAACTAACTACTTAGTGTAGCTATGAGCACAACATCTTGCCTTGTCATTGTTGGATAATTTAGGTTGCCAACTAGTTGTTTTTGTATGGTAGGCTTTTGCAATCCTTCACCTTTGTTTGATAGTTTAATTTTAGGCTCAATAAGTGTCTTAATTGGAATAAAATCTTTCATGCCATATTTCTTCAACAAATATTTTGCATACTTTCTTTGTTGCAAAGTAGGTCATTTATAGTTTAAACCAACTAATTCCTAGGAAATATTTCAACTCACCTAGCTTCTTCATTTAATAGTAAATCAATAATTTTTCTCTAGTATGTTGATTTCCTAGGTCATCATTCTTGGTTATTATAAGATCAACAATGTAAATTACAATGTCAAAAATTCTATTGTTAGGTTCTTGCAATTTTTTCATGTGTGACTAAGTATCTAATTTGTCGTAGGAAGGTTGATATCTTTCCATACTAAGCTCTAGGTGTTGGAAAATAGGGTTTTGTTGTGATTAAAAATATTTTTGATAAATATCAATTCTTAAAATATGTTTTTATATGTGCAAAAAGAAAAATTATAGGAAGTAAAAGGTGTACAAATTATAATATCAATTAATGATATTATAAAGTAACTGGGTTCCTACATTTCTTCATAAAGCATATTCTTAAAGTTCTTGTGACATATATTCAAATATTTGAATATTTGAATATATTGATTATTTGAATATTTCCTTAAGAAATATAATATATTTGAATATATTTTATTTTAGGAATATGATACTTGGTTTAATGTAATTGTAGGAACATGAGGGACATTAACTTTATCTTAATATTAGTTCAAAGTCAATATATGTAATACACCAAAATATGGACCGTATTCACATAATTAAACTTTGGACCTTGTTGATATTGGACCGTGTCTATCTGCTGGATCCTTTATTACTGGATTGGACCCTTTATTGCTGGACTGAGACGATGTGATGTGGCCCAAGCAGGCGTCAGTGCAACCCAGCTGAAGTCTCCTTGCTATGGTGTCGTCTTGATCATCAGAGAAGCGCCCTTGCTACGGTGTCGTCTTGACCATCAAAGAAGCGCCCTTGCCACGACGTCGTTTCACTTAAAAAAAAGCACATAAGAGGTCTCTATCTCTAGATGAGTCTACCCTAGCCATTTCACTCGTCCCCAATGCCGCCTTTGCTTCTCTTAAACGCCGAAACCTCAACGGGAGCATTCTAGAGAAGAAGGGCTATCAGAACGGTCAGATTTCAGCTTTGAAGGTTGATATGAGGTTGATTTGATAGATAGCCTACTATTCCCAACGAGAAGAAGGCTATGGTTCAGGTTTGATTCGAAAAGGCCCTAGATCTGCTTCCTATTTAAAGGAGATGTGTGCGTGAAGATTTTCTCTTGATGATTTACATCTATTTGAAGCATTCTCTTTGTGAAGAAAGTCTATTAAGCTCACTTACTATTTGATTCAAGTTTGCTCATCTCTCGGTGATATTCGATTATCTACTTTGATCTTCGATTATATACTCAATCATAGCTTGTATAACATTATTTATGTGCTGATTTCACTTATAAACATTTACTACACATAAATTTTGAGGAAAACCCGAAACCTTAATTTCTTCAAATTGAGGATTTTGTGATAGGAGCTCTGTATCTTGATATATATGCTTGAATAGCTCCTCTGATTAGCAATATCCCATAAACTAAAATATTATTTGGGGATTTGCTATTGTGTATGATCTTTTGATCATAATTTGTATTCGGACTTGAGAATTCCTTTGAGAAGGAATTATTTGGATTAGGAAGAACGTATTCTCCTAATCAGGTTGAGTAAAGGTGACTTCAATTGGTTGGATTGAAGGAGAAGAGGGTGGACGTAGGACTCTAAGATAGAGTGCCGAACCACCATGGTAAATTGAGTGTTAATTCTCTTACTCTTCACTTGCTTAAATAATTCTGTTTGATTTCTTATTATCATATAAATTGTTAAATTAATTGATTGAATTTTTTATCATACAAAAGCATAGTTTCGGTACAAGAACAATTTAACCCCCCCTTCTTGTTAAGCCATAAAACCTAACAATTCACATCTAGAGCCAGGTTCTCTAATTAAAAGGATTAACATCCTAGAATAGATCCACATTATGGTTTCTGATAAAGGGTTAGCTGTTACGGGGTTTAATAAACCTCCCTTGTTTTATGGCATTAATTTTAGGCATTGGAAACAATTAATGTAAGTTTTCATAATAGGCCAAGATCCAGAAGCTTGGCAAGTAATCAGGAAAGGTATTACATTACCCAAAACTAATGAATGGTCAAAAAATGAAGCGAAAGTAATGGGGTTAAATGCTAAGTCCATGAATATGATCTATAGTGGTCTTAGAGCACATGAGTTTAACAAAGTGTCCTCTTGCACACCACCGGTAAAGAAATTTGGAATAAGTTTGAAGTCATCTATAAAGGAACTTAAAAGGTAAAGTCTTCTAAAGTTAATATGCTTACACATGACTATGAATTATTTGTTATGAAAGATTTTGAAACTATTAGTGATATGTTTGGTAGATTCACTGAAATTATTTCTGAACTTAAATTGCTAGGAAAAACCTATACAAATGAGGAAATGGTAAGAAAAATGTTAGTATCCCTACCCGAGAATTGAGATCCTAAAAAGATGGCCATAGAAGAAGCTCATGACCTAGATGTGTTGACTTTAGATGATTTGCTAGGTTCTCTTAAGACTCATAAAATGCAGCTTATGAGAAGAAAGAAAGAAAAGGAAAATAGAAGGTCACTTGCACTTAAAGTATAAGTTGAAAAGGTTGAAGAGGAAGAGTCAGAAAATGATGAAGTAGTGTTCGGTGAAATTCTAAATGCAAGTGAACATGTCGAACAAGTAATATAATGATAAGAAAGATATCCTCCCACAGAGATTGGTGATTACTAGACCAACTAATTACTAACGGTGAATAACTCTTAGAATTTATCTAACAAACTAAATTGATAGATGATAGATTAACTAACTAAATCTAAGAAAACTAAATACAAGAAATATGTTAGCGCATATGATTTCACCATAATTACTAGGTATTACTATTGATTATTTATGCTTTCAAGAGGGATAATATCTATGTGATGGCGGAACTTCCTAATTTATTTACTATCCTATGTCTCGGTATAGCAAACCTACTTAGTTCATTAATTCACTATATCTCTACATGTGAATTGAAACAAACCAAATGCATTAGGATCTATGTACATTCCCAATTTACACCGAAAGCCACACAAACAATATGGTATATGTCTATCCATATTTAATTTATGGTTACAAATTACAAGAAGTAACCGCATATCATCTCCTGTTGGTCTCAAACATGCAAATCAGATTATTCAAGTGGTAGCTAATCACTTAAAAGCATCAAACCAGTAATATGTAACTTCACATAAACAAAATATCTTACAAAGCATAATAATCATAAGATTCATACCATCATAATTAGGTTACATCATAGCTCTAACAAAAATAAACTAAAACATAAAGAAATAATGAGGAAGAACAATAATAAGAAACAAAGAAGGCATCTTAAATCCAAGAACAAGAAGTCAATCACCCTTTTTGTCTTCTCTTCATGAAAACCTTTTCTTGGCCTTTCTCGTGAGTTGTGCTCAATTTCCTCCTCCTCTTTTCTTTTGCCTATTCTCTTCTCTTAAATAGGGTTTAGGTTTAGACCTATCTCTTATCCTAGTAGAATTGGGTTTTAGAGACCTAAAACAATGGGGTTTTGAACTTCTAAATTAATTGAGATTTGAATTCCTTACATGATTGGGTTTTCTATTTATTTAGAAAACCCAACAACAACAAAAAATCTAATAACAATCATCTAAAGCCTAAGCCCATCTTAACTCTCTTGATCTTGATATTATGATTTTGCCACACAATAAGCATCAGGTTCTCTATGTTCATCCATTTTCTCCTTGCCTCCTTATGCTACATAAATAAGATAAATTTAGATAAATAAAGAGGAGTTCAAATGTTTTCTCACAATTATTAAATTTATTTATTGCCTAAAATAGGTAAAATAACTCTATAAAAATAGAGTTATCAAGTAGCTCTTATAGCTAGAAGATTTAGAAAATTCCTAAGAAGAGGATTAAACAAAAACATAGGGCAAAATAAGAGAAAAGAATTAAATGAACCTAGGGAGAATGTGTGTTATGAATGTAGGAAACCAGGACATATCAAGATTGATTGTCCGATGATCAAGAAGACAAATAGCAAGAACAAAAAAAAGGCGATGATTGCTGCCTGAGATGATGAGAACTCCTCATCTGATGAAGAAACTCAAAAAGAAGTTGCACATCTATGCCTAACCGCAACAACAACTCTTGAGGAAGAAAATAATGAGGTAAACGATTCTGAACTATTTCTTCAAATAAACTCTGGGTTAGAAATTGCATTTTCTGATTTAGTTGAATACACAAATAAATTAAAAGATAAATACAGAAAGTTAAAAGCAAAAAATAAATTTGAAAAATAGGAAAAGTTGACTTCTATACAGAAAATTAATTTTATTGATAAACAAAGCATAGAACTTACTGCATGTAGAGATGAAACTGAAAAGAAAGATGCTTTGATTTAAGTGAATGATGACAGTTTTATTTCTGCCAATGCATATATGAAATATGATGCTTGTGTGAATGATATGTATGAAAAACAAAGAAAATCTGAAAACACTCAAATAGGAACAAAAACTTTCTGTGGTGTCAGCGCATCCTTTGATATTGAAATACATGTAGAAAATAACTCACAAGCATGTGCTGAAAATCTTAAGAATAGAGTTCGTGAACTTGAAAAAGAAAACTGTGACTTGAAATCAAAACTTGATGCAACTAATCTGCTGCTAAAGAAATTTACAAATGGTAGTGGCATGTTGGATAGAATTCTAAATTCTCAAAGAGGAATATATGATAAGGCGGGACTAGGATATAAATTGAATGACAAATCAAAATCATTCACTCATTTCTTTAAAGAAAAAGAATGTTCAATTCCGTTGCATGAAAATAAATGCTCTTTTTGCAATTATTTTGGCCATAATTTTGATAAATGTCCCGTAAGACTTAGAAAGGCTTACAAAGTAAAGAAACTTTGGTTGCCTAAGAATGACAGAACTCTAAGTCAAACTAACACTCATGGACCCAAAGTAAAAAGGGTACCAAGCACTTCAACGATCAAATTTGTTTCTACAGGTTATGAGTGCATAAGTAAAGAACAAAAAGCTTAAGAACATGTGGATTCTGGATAGCAAATGTTCTCAACACATGACTGGGATGAAGGAGCTCTTCTCAACATTTGAGCTGAAAAATGGAGGTACAGTATCTTTTGGAGATAACTCCAAAGGAAGAATAAGAGGAATGGGAACAATAGGTAACTTTGATACCCTACTCATATATGAAGTTTTGCTGGTAGATGAACTAAAATTTAACCTACTTAGCATAAGTCAGTTATGTGATAAAGGATTTAAAATAAAATTTGGAAAAGAAAGTTGTCTTGTTGAGCATGCTGAACATAAAATTGTCGAAAAAAGGAAGGATAACATCTATGTGCTTGATTTAAGTAAGATGAATATTGAACAAACATGTTTGGATGTAAATAGAAATATTGATGCTTGGTTGTGGCATAGAAGGCTAGGACATGCGTGTCTAGGATTGATAGAAAAACTGTGTAAGTATAATCTAGTAAAAGGTCTTCCACCTTTAGAATTTAACAATGATAGAATATGTGAGGCATGCATTAAGGGCAAACATACACAAAGCAGCTTCAAGTCGAAGCTTGTGGTAAGTACATCTAGACCATTAGAAATATTGCACATGGACCTTTTCGGTCCCATGAGAACTACAACATTAAATGAAAAATATTATGTCTTAGTCATTATAGATGACTATTCTAGATTCACATGGACATACATGCTTGTTAGGAAAGATGAGGCATTTGAGAAGTTTGCTGAATTTTGTAAAATGATTCAAAATGAAAAAGGTCTTTTAATCATAAAAATAAGAACTGATTATGGTGGTGAATTTGAAAACCAACTCTTTGAAAAATTTTGTTTAAAAAATGACATTTCACACAATTTTTCAGCTCCTAGAACACCACAACAAAATGGTGTTATGGAAAGGAAAAATAGAACTCTTCAAGAAATGGCTAGAACCATGATGTGTGAATATAATCTTCCTAAACATTTTTGGGGAGAAGCTGTAAACACAGCTTGTTATATTTCAAATCGTGCTTTAATAAGACCTATTTTGAAAAACACACCTTTTGAATTATTCTTTGAAAGAAAACCAAACATTTCATACTTTCATATTTTTGGCAGCAAATGTTTTGTTTTGAATCATGGAAAAGAATCACTTGGGAAATTTGATTCCAAGAGTGATGAAGGAATATTTCTTGGATATTCTCATACAAGTAAAGCATATAGAGTATTCAACAAACGAACCTTAGTTGTAGAAGAGTCAATTCATGTTAAGTTTGGAGATGACTGTCACGGCATCCTAGAAACGGAAGAGAATAAAAGTCTTCCAAATAGGGCTGAAGTTGAGGAGGAGTCTGAAAATAGAGAACCTTCCTTCCCTAGAGTTAGCAATGAAGTAGATCATGATCACATCATAGGAAATCCAAATGCCAGGGTAAGTACAAGGTCTCGGGTCCACAACACATGCGAACATCAAGCCTTTTTATCTCAAGTAGAGCTAAAGAAAGTAGATGAGGCTCTTGAAGATGAAAACTGGTTTCTTACTATGCAAGAAGAATTGAACCAATTTGAAAGAAGCAAGGTCTCAAATCTAGTTCCTAGACCAAAGGATTATCCAGTCATAGGTACAAAATGGGTTTTCAGAAATAAACTAGATGAAACCGGTACTATTACTAGAAATAAGGCTAGATTAGTGGCACAAGGATATAGTCAAGAAGAAGGGATTGACTATGATGAAACATTTGCACCAATAGCTAGGTTAGAAGCAATTTGGATGTTACTTGCATTTGCTTGCTGTATGAACTTTACCTTATTTCAAATGGATGTCAAGAGTGCATTTTTGAATGGCATTATAAAAGAAGAGGTATATGTTAAACAACCACCCGGATTTGAAGATCCGATTTATTTAAATCATGTCTTTAAACTGTTAAAAGCTTTATATGGCTTGAAACAAGCTCCACGGGCTTGGTATGACAAACTAAGTTCATTCTTGATTAGTCACAATTTCAGAAAGGGAAAAGTAGACAACACACTATTTATAAAGAACAAAGAAAAAGAAATTTTAATTATTCAAATATATGTTGATGATATTGTGTTTGGTTCTACAAACTCTAAACTATGTGAAGAATTTGCTGCATGCATGCAAAGTGAATTTGAAATGAGTATGATGGGTGAATTAACATATTTTCTTGGATTGCAAATCAAACAAACAAACAAAGGGACTTTTATAAGTCGAACAAAATACACAAATGAATTGCTCAAGAAATATAAGATGCATGATTCCAAACCAATGAACACACCAATGAGCACTTCCTTATCATTATCTAATGATGAAGATGGAATTAATGTAGACACTAAATCATATCAAGGCATGATTGGTTCTTTGCTATACTTGACTGCATCTAGACTGGATATCATGTTTAGTGTGTGTCTATGTGCTAGGTATCAATCCAATCCCAAAGAACAGCACCTAGTTGCTGTTAAAAGAATATTTAGATACCTTAGAGACATGGTTTCCCTAGGCATCTGGTATCTTAAAGACACCACACTAGATTTGCATGCATTTAGTGATTTTGATTATGCTGGATGCAAACTAGATAGGAAAAGTACGAGTGGTGGATGTCACTATCTCGAAAATATGCTTATTTCTTGGCACTCCAAGAAACAAAACTGTGTAGCTCTCTCTTCCACTGAAGCCGAATACATTGTTGCTGCTAGTAGCTATGCTCAAATCTTATGGATGAAACAACAGTTAGAGGATTATGGCATCTTATCACATAGAGTTCTACTAAAATGTGACAACACAAGTACAATAAATCTCACTAAGAATCCTATCCAGCACTCTAAAACAAAGCAAATAGAAATTAAACATCACTTCATTTGGGATCATGTTCAGAAAGGTGATGTTGTACTTGAATTTGCAAGCACTGATCAGCAAATTGCTGATATCTTAACCAAACCTTTATCAAAGGATAGATTTTATGCTCTTAGACGAGAACTTGGAATGTTACTCCTTGAAAATCTTTGAATTGTCTATTATTGCTATCTCTCTATTCTTTTATTGTTTTTCAAACTGCTCGGTTTGAGGGGGAGCGGCTCTACTTTCACTCCTACAGAATCCAGTTAGTACCCTACTCTTATCCCTGTTAAGTTACTACCTGTTCATTTTTTGTTGCCTGTCCTGCTTACTTGCATAATCAATCTTTTTGCTTATGACAAAAAAGGGGAGAGAATAGTGCACATGTGAAGTCTCATTTCTGACTATATTAGTGCAGAATGTGGGATACATATCACCCTAGATTGCATGTTCTATGATAAATTTTGAAATATGCTAGACACATGTATAGGACTTGCTCACAGTCATATAAAGTAACTATTTGTAACTCTAATTGTATGATGATCAATATGCTGTGTTCTCTTGAAAAACATGATTGATATTTGATGACATGTGCCATACTATTGAAATATTTTGTCATCATCAAAAAGGGGGAGATTGTTGGAAAATAAGGTTTTGCTGTGATTAAAAATATTTTTGGTAAATATCAATTCTTAAAATATGTTTTTATATGTGCAAAAAGAAAATTATAGGAAGTAAAAGGTGTACAAATTATAATATCAATTAATGATATTATAAAGTAACCGGGTTCCTACATTTCTTTATAAAACATATTCTTAAAGTTCTTGTGACATATATTCAAATATTTGAATATTTCCTTAAGAAATATAATATATTTGAATATATTTTACTTTAGGAATATGATACTTGGTTTAATGTAATTGTAGGAACATGAGGGACATTAACTCTATCTTGATATTAGTTCAAAGTCAATATATGTAATACACCAAAATATGGACCGTATTCATATAATTAAACTTTGGACCCTGTTGATATTGGACCGTGTCTATCTGCTGGATCCTTTATTATTGGACTAGACCCTTTATTACTGGACTGGACACTTTATTGCTGGACTGAGACAATGTGATGCGGTCCAAGCTTGCGTCAACCCAACCCCGCTGAAGTCTCCTTGCTACTGTGTCGTCTTAATCATCAGAGAAGCGCCCTTGCTATGGTGTCGTCTTGACCATCACATAAGCGCCCTTGCTACAGTGTTGTCTTGACCATCAGAGAAGCACCCTTGCCACGACATCATTTCACTTAAAAAAAGCACATAAGAGGTCTCTATCTCTCGATGAGTCTGCCCTAGCTACTTCACTCATCCCCGATACCGTCTTTGCTTCTTTTAAACGCTGAAACCTCAACGGGAGGATTCTAGAGAAGACGGGCTGTCAGAACGGTCGGATTTTGGCTCTGAAGGCTGATATGAGGTTGATTTGATAGATAGGTGATAACTCTATTTTTATAGAGTTATTTTACCTATTTTTTAGGCAATAAATAATACAATACTTATGAGAAAATATTTGAACTCTTCTTATTTATTTGAATTTGTCTTGTTTTTGTAGCACAAGGAGGCAAGGAGAAAAGGGATGAATATGGAGAACCTGATGCTTATTGTGTGGCAAAATTGTAATATCAAGATCAAGAGAGTCAAGATGGGCTTAGGCTTTGGATAATTGTTATTGGATTTTCTATTGTTATAGAAAACCCAATCATGTTAGGAATTCAAGTCTCAATTAATTTAGGAGTTCAAAACCCAATTGTTTTAGGTCTCTAAAACCCAATTGTTTTAGGTCTCTAAAACCTAATTCTACTAGGATAGGAGATAGGTCTAAACCTAAACTCTATTTAAGAGAAGAGAAGAGGCAAAAGAGGAGGGAGGAGGAAATTGAGCACAACTCAAGAAAGAGGCCAAGAATTCAAGGTTTTCTTGAAGAGAAGACAAAAAGGGTGACAGACTTCTTGTTCTTGGATTCAAGATGCATTCTTTATTTCTTATTACCATTCTTCCTTATTATTTCTTTATGTTTTAGTTTATTTTTGTTAGAGCTACGATGTAACCTAATTATGATGGTATGAATCTTATGATTATTATGTTTTGCAAGATATTTTATTTATGTGAAGTTACATATTACGGAGTTTAATGCTTTTAAGTGATTAGCTACCACTTAGATGACTTGATTTGCATGTTAAAGACCGACAGGAAATAGCATGCAGTTGCTTCTTGTAATATGTAACCATAGATTAAATATGGATAGACATATACCATATTGTTTGTGTGGCTTTTGGTGTAAACTGGGAATATTCATAGATCCTAATGCATTTGGTTTGTTTCAATTCACATATAGAGATATAGTGAATTAATGAACTAAGTAGGTTTGCTATACCTAGACATAGGATAGTAAATAAATTAGGAAATTCCGCCATCACATAAATATTATCTTTCTTGCAAGCATAAATAATCAATATTAGTACCTAGTAATTATGGTGAAGTCATATGCTCTAACATATTTCTTTTATTAAGTTTTCTTAGACTTAGTTAGTTACTCTATCATCCATCAATTTGGTTTGCTAGATAAATTCTAAGAATTATTCACCATTAGTAATTAGTTGGTCTAGTAATCACCAATCTTTGTGGGACGATATCTTTCTTATCATTATATTACTTGTTCGACATGTTCACTTGCATATAAAATTCACCGAACAATAGGCTACTATTCCTAACAGGAAGAAGGCTATGGTTCAGGTTTGATTCGAAAAGGCCCTAGATCTGCTTCCTATTTAAAGGAGATGTGTGCGTGAAGATTTTCTCTTGATGATTTACATCTATTTGAAATGTTCTCTTTGTGAAGAAAGTCTATTAAGCTCACTTACTATTTGATTCGAGTTTACTCATCTCTCGGTGACTCATAAGGGTTCGGTGATATTCGATTATCTACTTTGATCTTCGATTATATACTCAATCATAGCTTATATAACATTATTTATGTGCTGATTTCACTTATAAACATTTATTGCATGTAAATTTTGAGGAAAACCCGAAACCCTAATTTCTCCAAATTGGGGATTTCGTGATAAGAGCTCTGTATCTTGATATATATGCTTGAATAGCTCCTTTGATTAGCAATATCCCATAAACTAATATATTATTTGGGGATTTGCTACTGTATATGATCTTTTGATCATAATTTGTATTCGGACTTGAGAATTCCTTTGAGAAGGAATTATTTGGATTAGGGAAAACGTATTCTCCTAATCAGGTTGAGTAAAGGTGACTTCAATCGGTTGGATTGAAGGAGAAGAGGGTGGACGTAGGACTCTAAGATAGAGTGTTGATCCACCGTGGTAAATTGGTTGTTGATTCTCTTACTCTTCACTTGCTTAAATAATTATGTTTGATTTCTTATTATCATATAAATTGTTAAATTAATTGATTGAATTTTATATATCATACAAAAGCATAGTTTCGGTACAAGAACAATTCAACCCCCCTTCTTGTTAAGCCATAAAACCCAACACTAGGGATGTGATTTAAGTTATACTAGGCTTTCTCTAACTTTCATATGTTGTTCTTTCTGTTAGGTTTTATGGCTATCCAAGAAGGGGGGGTTGAATTGGATATTTAAAAGCTTAGCTAATTTAAATAATTTTTTTTTTTTTATTTCTTGCTTAGCAATCACAACAAGATTAAATATCATAGTAATATCAAAGCATAAGAATATAAATCAAATCAAAAAAATCACACAAGAATTTCACGGTGGTTTGTCACTTTTTACCTACTTCCACCCTCTTCTCCCTTAACTTAAACCAAGTTGAACTCTACTTTACTTCAAACTAGGAGAGCACCTCTCCTTCACCCCGCAACTCCTCAAAAGGAGTTATACAGCTCACGGTTACAGAGTTAGGTTTATAAAAACCTTAATACATCAAGCTAATTCCTTGAATATATGATATAAGTGAGGATTTAAGCTTATCAGAGAGTTAATTGAATGTATACAAAATTAATTCAAGCTCTAATCACGAAATCTCCAAATTTCACAAATCTAGGGTTTTAGATTTACAATGATCTTTATGTGCAAATAATGTTTTAGATAATTTAGCACATGCAAAGATCAATCTATCAAATGATATTCACAAGATAACGAATTTAGGAAATATCACCGAAGATTTTCTTTTTCTTCAAGGATTGAAGAACACAGCCACAAGAACAAATCAATGAGGGCTTCAATCTCTTTTGATCAAATCAATAGGAATATGTCTTAGCTAGCTCAAAATACTCATCCGAAGCTTCCTTTTATAGCAGATATTCAAAACTTGAACATGTTAGGGTTTCGGTTCAAACCTTTTTAAACTTCTTCCATTGAGATTAGATAGACACGACATCACACAACTGCAGATGGTGATTTTCCAGCAAAATTTCCATTTTGACACTTAGTCGCCTCATCATTCTTCCCGTTGGAGTGGGTGTCGCGAGAGAGAGATCGAGAGGAGGAAGGTAGCTTTAGTCGAGTGTGCGGCTAGGGCTTCAGACGGGTTCGATCATAAGAGCTTAAGCTCTTATCTGCTCAAGATGTTGCCATTTCATATAAGTGAAAGGCGCTGGGCTTCAACTTCACACGGGCTCCGGTTTCTTTTTCTCATGGGCTCTGTTCGGTGAAATTCTACATGTAAGTGTACATGTCAAACAATTAATATAATGATGAGTACAGATATCGTCCTACAAGGACTGGTGATTACTAAACTAATTAATTACTAATGTTGAATAGACTCTAAAGTTTATCTAGCAAATCAAAGTGGTAAAATGTGAATTTAATAACTAAATTTAATCTAAACTTGATAAATGAAATGTGCTAGAGCGTCTGATTTCACCTAATTACTAGATACAAATGTTTATTATCCATGCTAGCAAGATTAATTTTACTCACGTGATGGCAGAATCTCTTAATTTATTCACTATCCTATGTCTAAGTATAGCGAACCTACTTAGCTCATTAATTCACTATGAGTTTGCATATGAATTAAATAAACTAAGTGCATTAAGATATGTGAATATTTCAATTTGCACCTAAAGCCACACAAATCATACGGTATATGTCTATCCATATTTATCTATGGTTGCATATTATATGAAGCAACTGCATGTCATCTCTTGTCGGTCTCAAACATGCAAATCAAGTCATCTAAGTGGTAGCTAATCACCTAAAAGCATTAAACTCCGTAACATGCAACTTCACATTCATAAAATATCTCGCAAAGCATAAATAATTGTAACATTCCTACCTTATAATCAAGTTACATCATAGCTCGAACAAAATAGACTAAAACATAGTATTTACAAAAACTAAATCAGTGTAGGAAATTAAACAACAAATTTTGTAAATTAAAAACATTAGGCTGTCACAAAAAATGCCTTCAAATCACAAAAAGGCTGTACAAATCTGCACATCATGGGGGACAAGAAGGTTCTGTCTAGAAAACGGAAGAAAACAAACAACACACACGCCTCCACATAATTTCGCACGCACCGCCGTCCGCCGCCACGTGCCGCTGTCTTCCGCCGCCGGTCTTCACAAAACTTCCAGAAATGTAGATTAGGATGCCTAGGTTGCAGATTTGCAAAAAGATTGAGCAGAATCACCACAAAAATGCGTAGATCTGACGGAGAAGACTCGGACAATGTTCGCCGTTCTTCACCAGAAACCGCCGTAAATCACCACAAAACTAGTACAGAAACATCGAAAATGGTAGTGTGAAGCCAAATTTGCTTTCAGATTGTCGGAAAGCACTTAAAGTTGGCCGAAAAACCATCGAAATGGGTTTCTCACCGGAACAGGACACCGAAAAACGCTTCTCCTTCACCAGAAAAGAACGTGTGGACGGTCTGCGTTCGCTCGACCATCGCGCGTTCTCAGGGTCCCGCACTGTCGCACATGGGCTCTGGTTTTCCAGCAAGGGAGAAGCCACTCGCCTCTATTTCTCTCTCTCTCCAGTCTGTTTGTTTTTCAGCCTGCTTTTCGGTCTTCCCCCTTCTCGACAATTCACGACCAACTCATCATAGCCTTATGGGTCCCACATTTTTCCTTCTATTTCGGTCACGTGCTTTCCCTATGCTTTCCCTTGTTAAGTCTTCCATGTGTTTGATTAATTGCTTTTATCACGTGAGTTCTTTTCTCTTATCTTTTCCTTCTAATTTTGCTTCATTTCCTTCATTTTCTTTCATTTTGGGTTTGCTACATAAAATAACAAAATATGCATAAATATAATTGAATACAAATATAATCTAATAAAATAATATTAAATATCACCTAAAATAATCAAAATAACTCTATATAAAATAGAGTTATCAGGCTTCAGTTTCACAGGTTGCACTTTCATGGGCCTTAGCTTCATGGGCTCCGGATATATATATGTATATATATGTTTCATGTATCCATATATATGGATATATGGCTGGTCTAATGAATATTTATACTCCAATGTAATAAGCCTTTGCTTTTCAAATGTACCTATAAGCAGACCAATTCCAAGTATCAAATTTCTTGAATATAACCAATAATATGAATTAAGCTACTAATTAAAATATGCATAGATAAATCAAATTGACTTCATATTTAATGTTTGATAATAAAATGTAGGAACCCGGCTACTTTATAATATCATTAATTAATATTATAATTTGCATACCTTTTACTTCCTTTGAATTTTTACTATGTGCACATAATTTCACATATTCAACATATATTCAAATATAATTTTATATTCAACATATATTCATATATAATAAAAATTTTCTCAATCAAAACATATAAACACATGATTTTTGACACTTTCCTCCATAATCTCCATTCCCTTTAGGTGCTACATATATTTCTTTCTATCCAATTTTCCATGAAGGAAAGTATTTTAACATTCATTTGCCACAATTTCTATCCTTTATTAGCAACAATTGCTATTAAAATCTATATAATTGTAATCTTTGTAATATGACTGAATGTCTTATCATAATCCAAGCTGTATTGTTGATAGAAACCTTAAGCTACTAAACGTGCCTTATATCTTTCAATGGAGCCATCATTCATTTCTTTAATTTGAATACCCAATAACACAAAATGCATTTTGTATCTTTTGGTTTTGGAAATAACTCCCACATTCAACTCTTTTTCAACACCATGAACTTCTTCCATTACTCTTCACCACTTCTTTTGACCTATGGACTAGTTTTTATGGATTGTTGCTTACTTGATAGGACTATGATGGGTCAAACCTATTAGCTCAACATATAAAGGAAAGGTTAAGTAATACAATGATGAGTAAAATATCGTCTCACAAAGACTAGTGATTACTAAACTAACGAATTACTAATGGTGAATAGTTCTTCGAATTTATCTAGCAAATTGAAATAATAGAAGATGGATTAAACAACTAAATTTAAAAGAAATTGATAAATGAAACATCTTAGAGCATCCGATTTCACCTAACTACTAGGTACTAATGTTGATCATTTATGCTTGTAAGATTGATTCTACTCATGTGATGGCAGAATTTCCGAATTTGTTTACTATCCTATATCTAGGTATAGCGAACCTACTTACCTTATTAACTCACTATATCTCTATATGTGAATTGAAATGAACTAAGTGCATTAAGATTTATGAATATTTCAATTTTCACCTAAATCCATACAAATCATATGATATATGTGTCCGGTGAATTTCTACATGCAAGCGTACATGTCGAACAAGTAATATAATGATAAGTATGAGTATCGTCCTACAGGGACTGGTGACTACTATGCTAATTAATTACTAACAGTGAATAGACTCTAAAGCTTATCTAGCAAATCAAAATGGTAAAACATGGACTAAAGAACTAAATTTAACCTAAACTTGATTAACCAAAGATGTTAGAGCGTTTGATTTCACCTAATTACTAGATACAAATGTCGATCATCCATGCTAGCGAGATTAATTCTATTTATGTAATGGCAAAATTTCCTAATTTATTCACTATCCTATGTCTAGGTATAGTAAATCTATTTAGCTCATTAATTCACTGTGAGTCTGCATATGAATTAAATAAACTAAATGCATTAAGATATGTGAATATTCCAGTTTGCACCTAAAGCCACACAAATCATATGGTATATGTCTATCCATATGAATCTATGATTGCATAGTACAAAAAGCAACTACATGCTATCTCCTGTCGGTCTCTAACATGCAAATCAAGTCATCTAAGTGGTAGCTAATCACCTAAAAGTATTAAACTCCATAACATGCAACTTCACATTCATAAAATATCTCACAAAACATAAATAATCATAACATTCATATGTTATAATTAAGTTCCATTGTAGCTCTAACAAACTGAACTAAAACATAGTATTTACAAAAACTAAATCAGTGCAAAAACGTGAACAAAACATTCTGGAATTTAAAAACATTAAAGCTGTCACCAAATGTCTTTAAATCACAAAATAAATTGCATAAATCTGCACATCACAGGGTGAAGAAGAAGCTGTCTGAAGAATGGAAGAAAAATGAGCTCAAATGCACCGTCACGCGCTTTTGCACGTGCCGCCGCCGTCCGCCGCCGGTCTTCACATAAACTTCCAGAAACATAGATCGGGACACCTAGGTTGCAGATCTGTAGAAATATCGTGCAAATTTGCCACAAAAATGCGTAGATCTAGTGGAAATGGACAAAGTCGCCGTTCGCACTTCTTCCCCGAAAACCGCCGTGAATCTGGTACAGAAATGCCGAAAATTGTAGTGTGAAGCCAAATATACTTTTAGATCGTCAGAAAGCACTCAAAGTTGGTTGAAAAATGCTTTCTCAATGCTGGAGATGGGTTCTCGCCGGAAAAGACACTGGCGGTCGGCTGTCGCACGACTGCCGCGATCTCTGCTGGACCCACGCTGTCGTGCGCGGCCAAGTCCAGGCGAGTTCCTGCTCTCCAATCACTGCTCGATCCTCATTTTTTCTCTCTTTTCCAGTTTCCCCTCTGTGAATCGGCCTCCTTTCTACACGACCAAGGCTTGCTCTTTTTCCTTTTTCTTTTTTGCCTTTCGGTCACGTGCTTTCCTTGTTAATTCCACTCTTCTTCTTGCTTCTTTCACGTGAGTTCTTTTCTCTTCTCTTTTCCTACCAATTTTGTTTCATTTCCTCCCTTTTCTTCCATTTTGGGTTTGCTACATAAAGTAACAAAATATGAATAAATATAATAAAATACAAATATAGTCTAATAAAAATAATATTAAATATTACCTAAAATAATCAAAATAACTCTATATAAAATAGAGTTATCAATATGTCTATCCATATTAATCTATGGTTTCATATTACAGGAAGCACGTTTCATTTCCTATCGGTCTCTAACATGCAAATCAACTCATCTAAATGGTAGCTAATTACTCAAATGCATTAAACTTAGTAATATGTAACTTCACATACATAAAATATATCACAAAATATCATAATCATAACACTCATATCATCATAATTAAGGTACATCATAGCTCTAACAAACTAAACTAAAACATGGTATATGTACAAATAGAAACAATGCGGAAACTTGAACAAAGCGTTCTTTAAATTAAAAACACAAGTTGTCATCAAAGCATCTTTAATTCAAAGAAATATTGCACAAATCCACACAACAAAGGGAAGAGAAGGAGCTATCTAGAAAAAGGGGAAGAAAACACGTGTCATGCACCACCACCACACTTTTGCGAATTCAAAGTTGTGGTAAGAAGGTTGGTGGGGTTAGTAGGCATATAATCTTAAAATGAGTCATCCCTAGAGTAGTATGGTAGTTGGTGTTGTACCACCACTCTGCTAAAGGTAACCAGGAATGCCATTTCCTTGGCCTCTCCCCACTCAAACAACATAAGTATTGCTCAAGGTACTTATTGACCCTTAATTTGGTGAAATTCTAAATGCAAGTGAATATCTAAAACAAGTAATATAATGATGAGAAAAATATCGTCCCATAGAGGTTGATGATTACAAAACTAACTAATTACTAATAGTGAATAACTTCTAGAATTTATCTAACAAATCCAAATGACAAAGAATATATCAACTAACTAAATTTAAAAGAAAACTAAATATACAAAACATGTTAGAGTGTATGATTTCGCCATAACTACTAGATACTAATGTTGATTATTTATGCTTGCAAGAGGAATAATATCTATGTGATGGAAAAATTTCTTAATTTATTTACTATCTTATGTTTAGGTATAGTGAACCTATTTAACTCATTAATTCACTATATCTCTAAATGTAAATTAAAACAAATCAAATGCATTAGGATATATGAATATTCCCAATTTACACCAAAAGTCACATAAACAATGTGGTATATATCTATCGATATTTAATTTATGGTTACACATTACAAGAAGCAACTGCATATCATCTTTTAACGGTCTCAAACATGCATATCAAATCATTTAAATAGTAGCTAATCACTTAAAAACATTAAACACAGTACTATATAACTTCATATAAACAAAATATCTTGCAAAATATAACAATCATAATATTCATACCATCACAATTAGGTTATATCATATCTTTAGCAAAAGAAAACCTTGAATTCCTAGCCTCTCACTAGAGTTAGGCTGAATTTCCTTCTCCCATTCTTTTGCCTTTTCTCTTCTCTTAAATAAGGTTTAGGTTTAACCCATCTCCTATCCTAGTGGAAAGTGGATTTTAGAGACCTAAAACAATTGGATTTTGAACTCCTATATTAATTAGGCTTTGAACTCATAACATTACTAAGTTTTTTTTAATTATTTAGAAAACCCAATAGCAATGGAAAATCTAATAACCATCCAAAGCCAAAGCCTATCTTGACTCTCTTGATCTTGATATGACCCTATTTTGCCACACAATAAGTTTCAGGTTCTCTATATTCATCCTTTTTCTCCATGCCTCCTTATGTTAAACAAACAAGACAAATTTAGGTAAATAAAGAGGAATTCAAATATTTTCTCACAAGCATTATATTATTTATTGCTTAAATTAGGTAAAATAACTTTATAAAAATAAAATTATCAAAACCCCCAAACTTAACATTTTGCTAGTTCTCAAGCAAAAGCAATAAACAACATATGTTTTAGACAAAATCCCTTGATGAAATTTTCCCATAATTGCTCAGTTTAACAATTCAAAGAAAAACATAACTTGTTGGAAAATAAGGGTTTTGTTGTGACAAAATGTATTTATGAATATTTCTTAAAATATGTTTTTCATAAGTGCAAAAGAAAACCATAGGAGGTAAAAGGTGTACAAATTATAATATCAATCAATGATATTATAAAGTAACTAGGTTCTTACATTTCTTGATATAATGTTACTATATAGTGCTATTAAGAAATGATTTATTTAATTTCATTTTATAATGTCTTGAGAAAAAGACTTACTAAATTGAAGTTAAATATGTCATATACCATGGTTAAGAAAAAATGATACTTGCTCTTGCTTGGATGAAGGTATGAAGTATTTGGTTCTAGTTTTGGAGCAAATCTTAGTTCTACCAAGAACTTATAAGCTATCATTCTCGGCTTGCTCATATCTCTCAGCCTGCTATTGCTCTCGGCTTGGTATTGATCTGGGCCTAGTATTACTCTCGAATAGCTCTTCTCAACACTTGAGTTGAGGTCTAGAGGCACCGTGTCTTTTGGAGATAACTCTAAAGGAAGAATCAGGGGTATGGGCACCATAGGTAACCCGAAAACCCTTATTATATCTAATGTATTGTATGCTGATAAGTTGAAGTTTAACTTGTTAAGCATAAGTCAGTTGTGTAATAATGACTTCAAAATCAGATTTGGAAAAGAACTTTATCTTGTTGAAAATAATGTGAAAGTTGTTGGAAAAAGAAAAGATAATATTTATGTGCTTGATCTTAGTAAATTAACAAATGAACATGCATGTTTGATTGTGAATCATAATGTTGTCGCTTGGCTGTGGCATATAAAACTTAGACATGCTAGTTTAGGGTTGATAGAAAAACTATGCAAGAATGGTTTAGTTAGGGGATTACCCGAACTAAATTTTGATAAAAAGAAATTGTGTGATGCATGTGCAAAGGGTAAACACACAAAGTAGCTTTAAACCAAAGCAAATGGTGTCTACATCAAGACCTTTAGAACTCATACATATGGATCTGTTTGGTCCTTTGAGAACGGCTACCATAAGTGGTAAATATTATGCCTTAGTCATAGTAGATGATTATACAAGATATACATGGGTATATCTACTTGTTAGGAAAGATGAAGCATTTGAAATTTTTTTTGATTTCTTTAAAATGATTCAAAATGAAAAAGATCTCACTATAATTAAGATTAGGACAGATCACAGTGGTGAGTTCGACAACCACCTATTTGAGAAATTCTACTCTAAGAATGGTATTTCTCATAAGGTTTCAGCCCCTAGAACACCACAATAAAATGATGTTGTAGAAAGGAAAAAATAGGACACTCTAAGAAATGGCTAAGACTATGCTGTGTGAATATAACCTTCCCAAACATTTATGGGGAGAAGTTGTAAGTACAGCTTGTTATATTTCAAATCGAGCTTTTTTAAGACCAATCTTGAAAAAGACTCCATTAGAATTATTCTTTGATAAGAAACCCAAAATTTCATACTTTCATGTGTTTGGAAGTAAATGCTTTGTATTAAATCACGGTAAAAAGTCACTTTGGAAGTTAGATTCCAAGAGTGATGTAGGCATATTTCTTGGTTACTCTCATACTAGCAAAACATATAGAGTCTTCAATAAAATACTCTAGTGGTAGAAGAATCTATTCATGTACAATTTAAAGATGATTCTGATATGAGTTCAAATGAACAAGGATAGAATGATAGAAGTGTACCTAGAGTTGAAGGGGAGTTAGATACAAGAGATTCTTCTTTCCTTAAAGTTAGAAGTGAGGTAGATCAACAACATATCTTAGGAGATCCTACAAATAGAGTAAGCACAAGATCTAGATATCACAACACATGTGAACATCAAGCTTTCTTGTCTCAAATTGAGCCAAAGAAAATAAAAGAGGCCCTTGAAGATGAAAACTGGTTTCTTGCTATGCAAGAAGAACTAAATCAGCTTGAAATGAGCAAAGTCTGGAACCTAGTTCCCAGACCACACAATCACCTGACAATTGGTACAAAATGAGTGTATAGAAATAAGCTCGATGAAAATGGAATCATAACTATAAATAAGGCTAGATTGGTTGCATAAGGATATAGTCAAGAAGAATGAATTGACTATGATGAAACTTATGCACTAGTAGCTAGATTAGAAGTAATCCAAATGTTGCTAGCTTTTGCTTGTTGTATGAACTTCACCCTTTTTCAAATGGATGTAAAGAGTGCATTTTGAATGGTATTGTAAAAGAAGAAGGATTGTTGAACAACCACTTGGATTTGAAGATCCAACTTGTCCAAATCATGTATTTAAGCTTTCCAAAGCTTTATATGGACTTAAACAAGCCCCACGGGCCTAGTATGACAAATTAAGTACTTTCCTAATTAAAACTGGATCTAGAAAAGGTAAAGTAAACAATACTTTGTTCATTAGATCATAAGGAAAAGATATCTTGATTGTTCAAATATATGTTAATGAAATTGTGTTTAGTTCCATAAATTCTAGTATGTGTGAACAATTTTCTGATTTTATGCAACATGAATTTGAGATGAGTTTGATGGGTAAATTAACTTGCTTTTTAGGTTTGCAAATCAAGCAAACTAGTAAAGGAATCTTTATAAGTCAAACTAAGTATACCAATGAACTACTCAAGAAATTCAAAATGCATGATGCTAAACCGATAGACACTCCTATGAGTAGATCCATATCTCTATCACATGATGAATAAGGAATTAGTGTAGATTCAAAACTTTATAGAGGAATGATTGGCTCTTTGTTGTACTTGATTGCTTCTCAGCCTAATATCATATTTAGTGTGTGCTTGTGTGCTAGATATCAATCAATCTAATCTTAAAGAACAACACTTGACTACAGTTAAGAGAATATTTATATACTTAAAAGAAACCGTCAATCTAGGAATGTGGTATTCTAGAAATACAACTTTAGATCTCCATGCTTTAGTGACTCTAATTATGTTGGATGCAAAATAGATAGGAAAAGCACAAGTGGTGCTTGCCACTTCCTTGGAAACATGCTTGTTTCTTGGTACTCTAAAAAGCAAAATAGTGTAGTATTATCCTTTACTGAGGCTAAATATATTGCTGGTACTAGTTGTTATGCTTAAATTCTGTGGATGAAACAACAATTAGAAGATTATGCCATTAACTCTTCAAATGTTTTATTAAAATGTGATAACACTAGTGCTATAAATTTGACAAAGAACCCTATACAGCACTCTAAAACCAAGCATATTGAAATTTGACATCACTTTATTAGAGACCATGTGCAGAAAAATGACATTACTCTTAAATTTGTGCGTACTAATCAGCAATTGGGTGATATTTTCACCAAACCATTAGATAAGAAAGATTTTATACCCTTCGAAGAGAGCTTGGCATGTCCCTACTTGCATATAATTCTTGAATGTGCTTTGTTCTACTTTACTCAACATTTTTATTTTTCCATCCGAGCTCTTACTTTAGGGAGAGCACTATGTATTTAAGTCTTTTGATCAAGTAAGTCTTCCTGCACTCTCTCGTAGCCTTTAATTCTAATGCTCATCATTTTTACTTATGACAAAAAATGGGGAAAAGATAACAAAGATAGGTGTTCAATGAAATTCTACATGCAAGTGTACATGTCGAACAAATAATATAATGATAAGTATGAGTATCGTCCCACGAAGACTGGTGTTTACTAAACTAACTAATTACTAATAGTGAACAATTTCTAAAGTTTATCTAGCAAATTGAAATGGTAAAACATTGACTAAAGAACTAAATTTAACCTAAACTTGATTAACCAAAGATGCTAGAGTGTCCGACTTCACCTAATTACTAGATACAAATGTCGATCATCCATGCTAGTAAGATTAATTCTACTTATGTGATGGCGGAATCTCCTAACTTATTCACTATCCTATTTCTAGGTATAACAAACCTACTTAGCTTATTAACTCACTGTGAGTCTGCATATAAATTAAATAAGCTAAATACATTAAGATTTGTGAATATTCCAGTTTACACCTAAAGCCACACAAATCATATGGTATATGTCTATCCATATTAATTTATGGTTGCATATTACAAGAAGCAACTACATGTCATCTCCTATCGGTCTCAAACATGTAAATCATATCATTTAAGTGGTAGCTAATCACCTAAAAGCATTAAACTCC